>CM026558.1:37536450-37579437 GCA_015143295.1 Tetracentron sinense | reverse complement strand
TGAATGAGCTCCTTGCTCTCTAATGACTCATGGAGTCATTATGAAAAGGTCACAAGAGGATGAGCCCAGAAACTCAAAAAGAGGGCCATATAACGAGAGAGAAGTCATCAAGGAAATGTCAAAGGTTGAACAAGCAAGAATGACCTCTCACCTGCTACGAGGGCAAAAAGCCAGGGGACACATAAGAACAGAGTGTCCTCAACTCAAAAGGAGTAACAAATCAAGAAGAAAGTTATGAAGCACTTGGCAGGACCTTCAGATACAAGTGAGTTTGAAGGAAATCAATGATGAAGTGGGCCAATTTGTGCCTCTGGAAAATGAGGATGACGGTAAAATTCGTCTACCAATAAATCTCTTACTTTTGATGAAAATAAGAGTGCTGTTGAAAGCTCTATGGAGAATTTCAAAAAAATGCCTACAAAAAAAAAATGCTAAAAGAAGGAAAATCGTTCTCATACTAATTTAAATAAATATACTAAAAGAGAAAGAAAATTTTCAAAAAAGAACAGGAGGTATTGAAATATGAAAGTTAAGGAATTCAATTTCTCCTTAAATCATCAAGGAAATGTGAGGAGCTTTAACCAAAGTCAAAGAATTTGAATCGCACTATTCTCACATTCCAATACTGGCCAAAATAACTAGAAATAGCTATTAGGCCAACAAAGATGTGTCTCTTTGGCAAGCGAACAAGGCTACAATACCACGTTTAAAACAAAAGAATTACCAAAAATTTATTTTGGTAAATCAACTAGCCTCTTAACTAACCTTCTAGTGCTTTTTATACCACTAGTGAAAAGAGGTAGTCAAGAAAATTTTGGGTTCCACAAAGGAAACTTTCCACTCCCAAGACTAACAATTTAAAGGGCCCAAGAGGTTTGAGGACCCAAGATGTTGGTTACCAATGGCGTTACATGATTTTTTCTGTAAGTATGCTACAGACAAGTAGCTTAAGTCAACATAGTTCTTGGATAGCGGTTGGCAAGACTACATGAGTCGGAAAAACAAAAGTTTTCAGTACAATCACTCCTGAAGGCAGGACAACATGTGCCCTTCGGGGACACGCAAAAGAAAGTAATTGGCAGACGCCCTAACCGTTGGTAAGACCCAACATACCTTTATTGCAAATGTTGTTGCTTTTGATGGTTTAAAGCATATAAGTACACTATTAGCATAAGTCAATATGGAATAAAGTTCTTCAATAGTCTTTAAAATCAAATGTCATATGATAAAAGATAAAAATAGTAATATCGATACTCTATTTATCAGCATATAGAAATGAGAATGTGTATATTAAATTGATTTTAATTTGATGAATGAACTTCAAAATGGATATGCTTTCTCTGCAATTGAATGAAGTTATTGGCTTTGGTATAGGAAGATAGGACATGCAACAGGATCTTCTATCAAAAATTATCTAGACAAGACTTGTAAAGAGGTTTACCTAAAAACTAAGTCATAAAGATTTAAAGTATAGTATGCATGCCAACTAGGTAAACAAATCAAATCTTCTTTTAAGAATAAGAAAGAAAGTTCAAATACTAGACCTCTAGAACTCGTCGTAAAACATGGACTTTATTGCCCAAATGAGGTAACAGCCTAGGTGGTAAGTTATATGAACTTTGTCCTATAGATGACTACTCAGAAGATATACCATAGTATTATTGCTATCACACAAAAAGTGAATCACCAAATCTATGTGAAAAATTTGTAAATGAGTACAAAATAAAAAAGGCTATTACATTAATAGTGTAGAAGTGATAGGAGGATGAGTCAAGCGATAAAGAGTGGGGTGGAAAATCGGGTGGGCTGGGTAGGGCTAGGGTTGGCCCAAGTTCAAAACCTTAGCCAAAGGCTCAGCCCGACCAATCCAGTCCAAAGCACCCAGCCCAAGCTCAGCTCACCAAATAATAATAGGGCATTGGGCGAGTTGGGCTGGCACAAACAAGGCCGAGGTTCGGGTGAGGCTGAACGAACTCCAGATGGCCCCCAAAGTAAGAAAATTGGTGATATTGGGAAAACCCAAAGAAGCCATGAATGCTTCAACTACAAATAAATCACATCTCAACCATGAAATCTAATAAAAAAATAATATGCCCAATTTCAAAAAAAAAACTTTATAGCACTAAAAAAAGTACATAAAGGACATCTCAGCCATTACATAATAGACAAAATCCAGAAATCCAACTCATCCATTTTAAAACTAGTCCAGAAACCAAGTCATAACTAAAAAACAACAAACAAGGCATTAAAAACAAGTCTTCTTCCCCCTTTCCAGGCGTTGTCTTGGGCTCCTCTTCAACATTTTAGGGAAAAATCTAAGATAAAAGTTTAAAAACAAGTCTAGAAAAATGTGGAATGCTTGTATAAATTAATAATACTTGCGCTAATATATGTGTTGAGGAAGGAGGAATGGGAGAAGTCGATGCAAGAAACACTCCCTCACCTCTGGTTAGGCATAAACCAACATAAAGTCAAATTCCAAGATGAAATAAATGAACATTATTAAAAGTAAGATAACTAAAAATGATTACTAAACAAGTAAAACTACTTACAAGACATAAGCTCATCATCCATCATCTTCTTGTGGTTCTTTTGGCTCAAATCGTAGCCAATCTTGGGCACAAATCAATGCTTCAAGAGTAGACAAAAGCAATGTACTGCAAAATTGATCAAAAACCCTGCCGCCAGTACTAAATGCACTCTCAGAGGCAACTGTGGATATTGGAATTGCTAATATGTCGCGAGCCATTTGGGAAAGTACCCGAAATTTAAAAGAATTTTTCTTCCACCATTCCAAGATGTCAAATTCTTCTTGATCACCACTCATATTTATAGGATGAAGCTTTTCTTCCAAATAAATATCCAACTCAGACTTACTTTGCGTAGTATCTTCTTCTTCACTGAATTTGTAGAACTCTTCCAAAATAATTGCTTGCTTCTTAGCACTAGATTTAGTCCAAGTCATTGATGCCATTTCTGAACTCATAATTGAATCATCTTCCACACAACTAAAATTTTGATAAGAAGTTGCATACTCATGAAACAAGCGACAAAGACCATCATTGACATGTCTCATATAATCTGCCAGTTCTGAAGCACTATAATCTTCCCATAGCAAAACTTTAAAAGCTTAAGCTTATATCGAGGATCAAGAAAAACAACAATAGATAAAAATAAATTTGATTCCTTTCCCTTCCAATATTTATCAAATTTTTGTTGCATCTTCATTGCCATATTGCTAATAGCAACATCCAAATTTCTTGATGTTTCAAGTAACAATAGTTGGATCCCAAAAATTTCATGAAAAAATAAATTTGAAGTACAATAATGGGATCCTGAAAATATTTTTGTTGCATGGTAGAATGCTTCCAAAAACTGGTAAACAACTTTAGCATTTTTCCAATCCTCAAAGCTAGGAGCATCATTAAAGTTTTGGTCATGTGACTTTAAGCAATTGAATGCTTTTCTATAATGCAGTGCAGACTGTAACATTAAATATGTTGAATATCATCTCGTGCACACATCCAAACACAAACCCTTGTCACTAAGAATACGTTTTTGTTTGATGAATTCAATAAATTCTTGTTTCCTTCGTTGGGACCCTTTCACTTATTTTACAGTCTCACGAACATTGTGAATAGAAGCCTTTATTTCATTTAACCCCTCATGCACAATTATGTTAAGGATATGCGCCCAGCAACGCATTTGAAAAGCTTCGCCATTAAGCGACAACATGCCCTTAGATGAGAAGTGTTCACAAAGAATCCTAGCGACAACATCATTTGTGGAACAATTATCCATTGTGATTGAGCATAAATTCTCTATATTCCATTATAGCAAACAATTTATGATCATATCAGCAAGATTTTCTCTTGTATGCTTAGAAGGGACCATTTGAAAGTTGAGAATTCTCTTTTGTAAATTCCATTTATCAGCAATGAAATGTACTGTAAGAGATAAATACCCTAACTTTTGAATGGAAGTCCATATATCAGTACTTAGGCATACTCGCTGACTTGAAGTTTTCAAAAAATCTTTCAACTTACTTTTCTCAGATTCATAAATTGTTAAGCAATCCTTCTTAATCGTATTTCGAGAGACAACATTAAATCTTGGGTTCAAACCAGTCAATAAAGTCTTAAATGAATCATTGTCAACAATACTAAAAGGTTGTTCCTTTAAGATTATAAAACGAGCAAGGTCTTTCCAACTACGTTCTTGGTCAAATTTCCATGATGAAAAGCTACTAACACCATCTGATCCCCCTTTACTAAAACTCAAAAGTTGTTGACCATTTCCTTTTCTATATCCTGGACATCCCCCTTCTTCTATATGACGGTGAAGGTGAGTAGTTCTACCTTTACTTGCACATGAAAGTACATTGGGAAAATAATTACACTTGCATTTACTTGACTCATTTTCAAGCTTTGTGTAATGTTTCCAAACATTTGACCTCTGTTTTACTTCTCTTTTATGCTTTTTAGGTTCAGATGGTTGACTATCAATTACAATTGTTGCATCTTCATTGTTTGCATCAGACATCTACATAAATTATAATATTTATTTAAAAATAGCATGCAAATTATAGCATGACAATACATTAATAACTCTTGATAATTAATCAATTAATAGCATATTGATAATATATTAGTAACACATAAGTAACTCGACATAACCCAAAAAAAAAATAATAGACATACCTTGGATTCTCTTGTTGTTACTTGTTAAATAGATTTCTTGTTTAGCAAGACCATGAAAATCACTTCACTGCTTTTACAATTAGGCATGCAGATAAGCACTAGACTGGCAGGGAAGTTTAACAATAATTTATAAATAAAGCATAGCAGCAAATAAAAGTCATCTAAAGAACCTAAATTGGCCATGGATGATTAACAAACAGATGGTGGGCATAATAAAGAAGATAAGATTGTTACACAACTACACAAGCCAAAAATTGGATATTGATAACTAACAAATAGATGGTGGCCGGGCATAATCTGGATCATTGATGGACATCAAGAGCCCAAACCCAAAAATTTCTTCTGGACCATTCATGGACATCAAGAGTCCAAACCCAAAAATTTCAAAGAAGAAAAGACATTACACAATAAGCAATTGACCATTCATGGACATCAAGAAATTAAACAAAAACCCAACAGCATTAGACCCCAAAATAATCAAAAGTAGGGAGATTGGGTTTGGTTTGGATGAGTCTTACCTCAAAAGTAGGGTTTCCCTCCCAGCCGTAGAAATGGTTTTCCATCCCTATTTTTATAGAGAAGAGAGAAATAGAAGAGAGAAGAAGGAAAGAGAGGGAAATTTTCTACATTGGTCGTGGTTTCCTTCTCAATTCTCTTTCTCTCTCTCTCTCTATATATATATATATATATGGATACGGAAAAACCCTGAAATTTTTCGGGCAATAATGTCTCTATAATTGAAATGGTCTTTGCTTCTGGATTGAGGTTTTATAAGAAATCCCGGATATTCAGAATAAATAAAAATCAAATGATGACTTGGAAATAATTTGTCACCAACCCACTCTGGACAAGTACTAATTATTTCAAGATGGAGAAAAGGATCAGAAAAGAAACGTCTCTGGAAATTGCATGCCTGAATAACACATTGAGGAAAACCAACTAAATCTTCTGGACTATAGGATTGAATACCAACTGTAAACCCATTTTCAAATAACCAAATTTTATCATCTTGAGGGCATGCTGACAATAGCAAGATTATAAGGATGAATATGTACTAATTGTAAACCTGGGCAAAAGAAAGCATCAGCTTCAAAAGCTGCAAAAGTAGCTAACCATTTATTTTGAGCCGAAGGAGTTGTAAAATCAATTTTCTGTCGAATTTCTAGAGGTAATTTTTCAATGGCTTCTGTTAATTTAAAACGGATAGATTTTAACAAAACAAAATAAGGATGTAATTTTCTGGGATCAGGAGTAGGATCCAAAGGTTTGGAAGATTCAGGAAATGGTATAGTGGATAAGAAAGATGATGAAAGAAAAGGTTGGGAAACTTGGAAATGATAACACTATGCTTGAATGGTTCTAGAACAGTAGGATCGAATCTTGGAAAGTAATTCTGAGTCAAAAGGTGTACAGTAAGGTTCAAGATTCTCCAAACAAATCAAGATTTACTTTCAAGAAAGTTGAAGCCTCTTTTGAAGATTCGTTCAAGATGTAATATATAATATCTAATATTTGTAGTTCGGGCCGGGCTGAGCTAAGGGTAGCCCTAACTCAGCCCAAATTTTAATTTGGGCCTAATTTTTTGTCCAAACTCAACCCAGCCCAAAGTGTGGAAGGCTCAGCCCACCCAAACTTCGGGCCAAACAATCGAGCTTCGGGCCAGCCCAGCCCAATTGTCACCCCTAATAAAGAGCTTGATCTATTATGTGAAGAAAATGGTTTTAACCATAATTTCTCCGCTCCTAAAACTCCTCAACAAAATAGAGTAGTTGAAAGAAAAAATAGATCCCTACAAGAGATGGGTAGAATAATGCTTAATGAACATAAATTACCTAACTACTTTTGGGCAGAAGCTATTAGTACATTTTGCTATGTGATCAATAGGGTAGTAATTAAAAACCAATTGAACAAAACTCCCTATGAGCTTTGGAAAGGAAGACCTCCCAACATAAGTTATTTCAAGGTGTTTGATTGTAAATGCTTCATTCTTAGTGAGAAACAACATCTAAGTAAATTTGAACCTAAGTCTAATGAAGAAATCTTCTTAGAATATTCAATTAATAGCAAGGCTTATAGGGTATTTAATAAATCATCCTTAGTTGCAAAAGAGTCAATTCATGTAGTATTTGATGAATCAAATCTTTTTAATAAGACTAAATATGATGAAGATGAGATTAATGATAAGGTTAAAATTCTATCGAAAGAAATCTCAACCATAGAAATTGATAAGGAAAATGAACAAGAAGACTCTAACAATAATGATAAATCCATTTAAGTTAAAATTGAGGTAGAAAATGATAATGAAAATGAGTATCAACTTCCTAAAACATGAAGATTAGTAAAAGATCACCCTAAGGATCTTATTCTTAGTGATATAGGACATGGTGTTAGGACTAGAAGAAATATATGTAATAACTTTGTCTTCCTATCTCAAATTGAACCCAAGAATGCCTTAAAAGCTATTGAAGATGAATCTTGGGGGATTGCTATGCAAGAGGAACTAACTCAATTTGAAAGGAACCTGTTAGCCTAAAGGTTACAACCCTGTATACCCCTAATAATTTTGATGATAACATAATAATGAAATAATCATTTTGGTACTAATGGTTCTATGAAGTATATATATATAATTCAGATTATAAGAACATTAGCCCAACATTCAAAGCTTGAAGCATGGAAAGAGTTTCACATGTCAAATGATCTATCAAGAAGAATCCAAGATCACAATGAAGATAAATAAGAGATTACATCCAAAGTAAAGTACTAATCATTTCAAAGTTGAAGCCAAAATTGAAGATTCAATGAAGATTGAAGTTCTCACCCAAAGTCTAAGTCGAATCATGAAGTCAAAGTGAAAATCACTCAAGATCAAGACTAGAAGAATGAAGACTCTCTAGAATGATTAAAGCTATTTTTCATTACTTTGAAGAGTCTAGGACTTATATAAAAAGTCCTCATTAACTTGGAAAGCCATGATTTAATTACAAACCAATTCAAGGCCCTAAGACATCTTAAAATATGGATAAAATCATGATAAAGAGTTACTAAAAGACCAAAGAATTCATTCTCATCTTAATGGTCTTAAAAATAAGAGTTTTCTGTTGAAAAACAGAGGACTCGTCGATGAGTAGGATAGCAGTCTCAGCGCTCGTCGACGAGTGGAAGAAATAGTAGCTGAATTTCATTTCAGTTGTTTCACTGGTCGACAACTAAGCTACACTTAGGCGCACTCGTCAACAACTGATTGCAGGAACACTTCAACGGCTAGTTTTTTAACCACCATTTTCGCATTTAATGAGTTCCCAACAGCTAGATTGAATGCTCAACTATAAATTGAGCTCATTAATGAACATTAAACAACTCTTGAACGAATATAGATCAAATCTATAGTTGCATTCAATTCTCATCAAGATCATACGTTGAAAACCTAGAATCCGAAACTTTCACTATTTAAGCTTTCAACTCCCAATATTTTGAGAGATTTCTAGAGTGTGTTTTCCAATCTTATCCAGCTCATCAAGCAGATTTTTATCTGGATTCAATTCTAATCACTCATTTGAATTAAAGGAAATCAAGAATCGGTGGATTCTTGTCCGTGAAATCGGTTTGCTTTGTGAAATCAAGAGAGGGTGTTCTCTTGCAATAAAGGTCATCTTGTATACCTGTGAAAGGTGATTGTAAAGGTGGTATCCCAGCCTGTGAAGGGATTGTATAAGGTTTGAGCTTCACCCGTGAAAGAAGCTTGTGCGAGTAAAATCGTAACAATCCTTGAAGCAGGAAGCTTAAAGGTGGGGACGTAGGCAAGTTGCTGAACCTCGTGAACAAATTCGTATTGTTTGTATCTCTTTATCTCTTATCCCCTATTCTTATTGCTTTAATAGTTTCTATCACTTGTTTAAATAGTCTTATCTTAAAAAAATCCACTAAATAGGCTAAGGTAGAATTTTATTTTTCCATTGACCCTAATCACCCTGCCTCTAGGGTCCATGTACTGGGCAACAGAATATTAATGAAGTATAGGAGTTAGTACCTTGGCCAAAGAATAAATCAATCATTGGTACTAAATGGGTATTTATGAATAAAAATGATGAACCTGGGAATATAATAAAAAATAAGACAAGATTGGTAGCTTAAGGTTACAACCAAGAAGATGATATAGATTATGAGGGAACATTTGTCCATGTTGCTAGACTTGAAGTCATAAGAATATTGTTACTTGCTTTTGCAAGTCATAAAGACTTCAAAGTTTTTCAAATGGATGTAAAGAGTGCCTTTGTAAATGGTTATATTTTAGAAGAAGTTTATGTAGAACAACCCCATGCTTTGAAGATCATCTATTGCTAAATCATATGTTCAAACTCGTAAAAGCATTATATGGATTAAAGCAAGCTCCTAGTGCTTGGTATGATAGGCTAAGTAGTTTTCTACTTAAAAATGGATTTATAAGAGGAAAAATAGATACAAATTTATTTGTGAAGACCAAAAATGATGATATGCTACTAATTCAAATATATGTAGATGACATCATATTTGGATCAACAAATGAATCCCTTTGTCAAGAATTTGCTAAGTGTATGCAAGATGAGTTTGAAATGTGCATGATGGGAGAGTTAAATTTCTTTCTTGGACTCCAAATTAAGCAAACTAAGGATGAAAAATTCATAAATCAAACTAAGTATACAAGAGAATTACTTAAGAAATTTGGGATGGACAATTACAAGGAAATAGATACTCCAATAAGTCCATCAACTAAGCTTGATAAAGGAAAAAATATTGAAGAAAAGAAATATAGAGGCATGATAGGTAGTCTTCTATATTTAACTACTAGTAGACCTGATATCATGTTCAGTGTGTGCATATGTGCAAGATTCCAATCATGTCCAAAAGAATCACATATGATGACTGTAAAAAGGATTTTTAGGTACCTACTAGGTGCAATTGATTTAGGTTTATGGTATCCAAAGAACACATCACTAGACCTAATTAATTATTCAGATGCTAACTTTGCCGAATGAAAAGGTGATAGGAAGAGCACAAGTGACACTTGTCACTTCTTAGGACACTTACATGTTTCATGGTTTAGCAAAAAACAAAATTCAGTTGCTCTATCTATAGTTGAGGCTAAGTATGTATCAGTTGGAAGTTGTTGAGCTCAAACTTTATGTAGAGCCCCGGACCTTTTCACATTTAATGCATGACACTTTCGTTGTCATTTTACCTTTAAAGAGGTATAATTAATAAATAAGGAAGAAATTGGAAATTCCAAACCATTAGAAATGTTCATTTTCGAAGTACGAACCCAACGCAAGTTGAATCGTCAAAATCGGACGAACGAGTCAAAAGTTATGGCCAAAACAGTTTGGACCTGCAGACCACCGATCGCTCGGTCCATGGAGCGATCGATCGGTCCAAAACCGATCGCTCGGAGGCTATCGACTGGTCAAGATTTTTGTATGGGGAAATTTTTCAGAGAGTGAAATTTTAACCGATCGCTCGGTTATGAAACCGATCGATCGGTAGGCAACTGATCGATCGGTAGGCAACCGATCTATCGGTCATTAACACCAATCGCTCGGTACTCGCGTTTTTGCAGAAATTTCAGTAAGGGTATTATGGTCTTTTGGTCGGTTCACTCTTACCTTAAGAGTTTAACCCGAGCCTTTAGGGCTTTATTTCGACACTTAGAGAGATTGAGAGATAAGTAGAGAGGAGAGGGCGATTCCTAAACCTAGGGTTTCCATTTTGGAGAGAAATCAAGGGGTTTGTGAACCCACACTCAACTCAAGCCCATTTTTCTTCAAGATCAAGGCACAAGCTCATGAGGAGCATCTCCTCAAGCTAGGGCAGCAACTCACGATCGTTTTTGGAAGGGGATTTCTTCCTCACTTGATCAAGGTCGGTACTTCTTGCTACCCTCCTAGTTATAGTTCCTCTTTTCCTTTTATTTCTCTTTATTTTCCTTTATTTACACATGTGCTATGAGATGGATGGTTGTGAATGGTGAATGGAGATGGAATGGGCGATTGGATGCCAATGGTTGTGTTGTGATGATTAAAATGGGGAGGGCATTGTTCCAATAATGAACATACATGCATGATTTGAGTAAAACCCATCTAGAAAAGCATGTTGTAGGGTGAATCAAAAATGAACACACCATGTTTGATGAAATGCCAAGATGAATGAAATGAATAATAAATAAAGAAATTGCATGCTTAAACATTCATGGAAATTGCTAGGGTTATGGTAGTGTGTTTTCGCGCTTTCCCTAAATTGTTTAATTTATTACTTGTATATATGGTGATGTGCAATGTATTGTGAATTCCCCAAAATGTCATATTTAATTTCCATTGCAAGTGTGTACACGATTACACGAGCACGGCATGAAACGACGTGATTTACCGATGTTTTCAAGGACGAGATGTAGAGGTGGGGCATATCCTACGATATGTTTCACTTCACTTTTGTCAAGGACAAGATGATCATGCATTGCATAGGGAAGGGTCTCCCATCCCATCGCATTACACGCATGGCATGGCATCGCATTACACGCATGGCATAGCATTGCATAACACGCATAGCATAGCATTTCATGACACTCATGGCATGACATGACACGCATGGATGCTAGTTGCGACGGACTATGAATGGCAACTAGGCATACCCATCTGCATATAGGGTACTAGTTGCGACGGACTATGAACGGCAACTAGGCATATCATTCCGCATGGATGCTAGTTGCGACGGGCTATGAACGGCAACTAGTCATACACATTCTACATGGATCCTAGTTGAGACGGGCTATGAACGGCAACTAGGCATGTCATTCCGCATATAAGGTACTAGTTGCGACGGACTATGAACGGCAACTAGGCATGTCATTCCGCATATAGGGTACTAGTTGCGACGGACTATGAATGGCAACTAGGCATGTGAACATGTTTAAATTCCGAACAAGCAAGCATGATACACGCATGACACACAAGGCATGACATGGCACGCGTGATACAAGCATGACACGGTAAATAAGTTCCCAACTACGCAAAGGGTATTTTAAGTCAAGTTAAGTGCATGGTGTTTTACAAGGATTTTATCGGCTTTTCATGAACTGCAAGCATGATTATGAATTTCCTTACCTCCTTGTATGATATTAACTGTTCCTGCTTCATATATATCTATATTGTTTCCAGGGTATGCATTGCTATCTCTTGCTATAACTGTTGGTTAGTAGTTAGTACCCGCTGAGTATTCCATGCCCAGCCGTACTTCTTATGTCGGCAGGTTCTGAGGGAGCTGCTGCTCCATTTGATATTTGTGCTCCTACTCCATGGGTGGAGAAGGAGTACGTCGAGGAGCCTTTGGAGGAACCTCCCGTAGAGGGTTATCAGTAGGTGGTGTTAGATTCTGAGTGGATTAGCTGTGGGTGAGCATGAGTGATTATATCCATGTATTTTGGCGGGCATGTCCGCACTTTCCTTGTTTTGATTTCTTTGTATTAAAACTTGGACCATGTGTATATACTTAGAGGTTTGTTAGACTTCCGCTGTGTTTTATAGTTATGCTTCCGCTGTTATCCTTTATTGTATATGCTCTGTGGGTGTTTTGCAGGTGGTTTGTCAAGCAAGTCATGTAAGTCATGATTTAATCGTCCACGATTCACTCTAACTCCTAGGGTGGGTTTTGGGTCGCGACACTTTATATATGAAACAACAATTGGAAGACTTTAAACTTTTCTATAAAAAAATTCTAATTAAATGTGATAACACTAGTGCTATTTGCATGACCAAAAATCTGATTTAACACTCAAGAACAAAACATATTAAAATTAGATATCACTTCATAAGAGATCATGTACAAAATGGAGATGTATTACAGTTTGTAGATACAAACAAACAACTTGCTAACATATTTAAAAAACCCCTACAATATTAAATATTTAATTCATTAAGAAGAGAATTGGGAATGGCTAGTCAAAATGAACTTAAATGATCACACTCATTCCAAATTTGTTCATTAATGAAATTCTATGTATTGATATTTCAAAATTAATTAAAATTGTTTGATTATGGAATTTGAATGTTTTGGATGATTTATACAATTTTTGGATGCTATGTTTAATCAATGAATAAGAGAAAAAAATGGTTTTAAAAATGAAAAATTAAATTTTATCAATGTTTACACTGATTTCAGCAATGAAATCAAATCAGCATCTGAATTTCGGTGAAAAATCTTGGATTTAATGGAAATAGAATACTTCCTATATCCATTTTGGCAACAAAATTGAATTAACTATTCAATTTCGGCAACGAATTAATTTCTTCCAAGAAACAGTAAGTTTCCTGTCTCCATTTCGGCGACGAAATTGTTGGGCCAAGCCCATTTCGGCGACGAAATTGATCGAGGGTATAAATAAAACCCCAAAATCTAATTTTTTTCAAATCATTTTCCATAAAACCCAAACTAGGTTTTCTCCCTATTCCATTGATTTCTCTTTCAAAATCCATTCCATTGAGCTTCCATTCAATCCCAAATCATTTCGTGACCTAACTTCCATCACTTCACTCGAACAAAGATTGCAAATGTGGAACCTTCGAAGAAGAAAGCTCGCACCTCCAAAGGAAAAGAAGTAGCTTCATCCTCCACTACAACTGTTCAGAAGTTCAAAGCAACCAAATATGCGATGAGATACAAAGACAAGTTCCTATCCCACTCTCCACTCTACGGTAAGGTTGTTAAATTTGCCCAATTAGAGCTATACAGATTAGGAGCCATTCAGACCCTATTTAAAGCCCTTAAATGGGATTCCTTTATTGCTTCTAATGAAGTTATGTATCCCGAACTTGTTCGAATATTTTACACTCACTTCAATTTTGACCAATCTTCCTAAACCATTTCTTCCTTCCTTCATGGAAAAGAAATCTCATTTCATAGAGATGAACTTCAATCCATTTTCAAGAATCCTCGTGGGTCTATTCAATATTTTGTAAATGGCCAACGGACCAAGCATGATGGGTTTGATGTAATTGAAGCACTCAAACTCATATGCACAAATCAAGACATCTCTCAACCTTTTCAACCTAAGGTCAAAGAACTAACCCTCACCTCTAGACTTCTCCATCACATCATTACTTATAACATTGTACCTAAAATAGGTGGTAGGGAATACCTGACATACTTTGATGTCTTCCTAATGTGGTGTATACTCACTTCCCAACCCATCGACCTTTCTTTCATCATTGTGCACACTATGGATGATGCCAAGAGAAGGAAATCAGGGTGTCATCCCTATGGTCAAGCACTGACCACACTCTTTAAAATTGTCAAAATTCATTTCTCTTACCCAAAAAAAGTAAATGCTAATGACTACAGCATATATAGCAAGGCAACCATCTTAAGAATGGGCTATGTATGGGACAATGTCTTGAAGGAATGGATTCCCAAGCTTTCTACTCAGCCTTCTACTCAGTCATCTTCTAATCCTTCTTTCTTTGAGTTAGCTCCATCTAGTGATCCTACTATTCCTATCCTTACTCCAGCTGCTCCAGGTCCTTTTGAGATTCTAGCTCCAGAGCATCACTCTCCTCCTTCTCCTATGCTTTCACCTCAAAGAGAAGATTCCTCACCAAAGAGAGAGGACTTTCACCATTTAGATAAGGTTGGACCATCTTCCACACCTCCCTAAAGATCAGCATTAAATGGGGATTTTATGAGTTTGCTCATGGGGAAGATCGATTCTATGAGCTCCAACATGATTAGTTTCCAGACTAAGACCAAGGAGAGCATGATGAGATTACAGTCTAAGACTAGAGAGAGATTGGACACTCTAGAGGCTCGAGTGGGCATCATTCAATCAGAGATGTAGTAGAGATTTGAGGGAGTGGATCCTTGGCTTGAGGAGAATTGTATAGCAGAGGATGTGGTGAAGAACCGAGTAGACTCTATTCTTTCCCTGATAAAAAGGAAAGCAGTAGATGTTTTAGAACAGGGATTCAAGCTCAGTGATGAGATTATTCATGTAAAAGGAAGGACTAAATCAGTTGATCATCAGCTCAGGACTTAAGGTCCAGTTCTTCAGCAGGTAGCTTCATTAGTAGGAAGCCAGGCCCCATCATTCACCAAATGGCTACTCAGGTGATAGATTTGGCTCTTGAAGTAGTGAAGATCGAAACTCAGCATGTGTTTGAAATCAAGATGTTGGGAATGCCTAAGCCATCATCCAAGATCTTTGAAGAACCTGAAGACCGAAAATCATCTGGATCAAAAGCTTCTATAATTACTTCTCTAGACTCCCGTGACTCCAGTGATAGTGAGGTCAAAAAAGTTAGAGTTCTTCTACAAAAACTCAAAGAGAAGCAAGACAAGGAAATGTAGCTTTCATTTTTTTTTCTCTTTCTTCCATGAATGTAATTTTTTTTATTATGCCAAGGGGGAGAAAAATGAGTAGAAAATGTAATGTACAAGTTTTTTTTTCATATGATATATTTTTTATTGTTGATATAAATGAAATACGTTGGATTCTCTTCTCATGAGATCTTGCGAGAATCACATTCTTATGAGTTCCTTATGAGTTCTTATGAGCTTATGATTTCTTATGAGCCTTGTGAGATCCTTGTGAGCCTTATGAGATCCTTATGAGACTTGTTAGAGAGCCTTATGAGACTATGATCCTTACAAGCTTGAGAACCTATCTTAGACTTGATCGTTATGAGAATTGTAACTGATCTTAGACTTATGAGATCTTTTTGAGCCTTATGAAAGTCTTGTGAGACTTATGATCGTTATGAGAACTTATGAGATAGTCTTAGACTTGATCCCTATGAGCATTGTAACCGGTTTTAGACTTATGAGATCTTTATAAGGTTGTAACCTATCTTAGAAAATATTGTTGCCCAATAAATGGACCCTAGAGGGGGGTGATTAGGGTCAAGGCACAATAATAATCTGTCTTGGTCTATTTTGCAGAATTTAAGAATTCAAGACAATGCAACAAGCAATAATAAATAGGAATAAGAGATAAAGAGTTAAGGAGATACAAATACCAAGAGTTTGTTCATGAGGTTCGATAACTTGTCTACGTCCCTGCCTTTCAGCTTTAAGGATTCCTACAATTTTACTCACACAAGCTTCTTCCTGGGTGAAGTCAAACCTTTACAATCCCTTACAGGTTAGGATACCACCTCTTACAATCTCTTTTGTAGGCTGAGATAATGGCCTTTAATGCAAGAGAACACCCTCTCTTGACTTCTCAAAGATTTCTGGCTTCACGAACAAGAATACGCTGATTCTTGATTTCCTTCATTTTAATGAAGTTGATTGGATTTTTACAAGGCTCCTTAATGAGCTAGATAGGATTGGAAGAAAAACTCTAAGAATCTCTCAAAGGATTGGGAGTTTAGAGCTCAAATAGGAGAAATATGGATTTCTAGGTTTTTCAATGTGTGATTGATGAGAATTGAATAATATGATCAATGTGTATTCAATAGTGGATCAGTAGTTCTTGAATGTTCATAAATGAACTCAATTTATAGAGCTAGGATGAATAGAACTGTTGGTGGTGCATTTAATGCGGTTATAGCCGTTTAAAAACTAGCTGTTACATTATTTTCCACAGTCAGACGTTAACGTGAAGGTCTGAGAAATGATCAGACGTCGACGCCTGGAATACCAGAATTCATCCTGAGCTACTGTGACTACCAAATGTCGACGTGTGAAGATGGATCTTCTCAGACATCGGCGTCTACTATGTATTTTCAAACTTCTTAACTTTTAAAGACCTTTATGATGGGAATGATTTCATAGGTCTTTGGGCTTCCCATTATCATGTTTTTAACCAAGCCTTAAGATGTCCTAGGACCTTGAAATATTATCCAATAAGGTCAAGGCTTCCTAAGGTCAATCTAGGCTTTTGAGCTTTTGAACTTTCCAACTAATTGAGGACTTCTTACATAAGTCCTACACTCTTTTAAATAGGACAATTAAACCTTCTTAAGTCTTCATTCTTCTAGTTTTTATCTTGAATAATTTATTCTTTAGCTTCTTGATCTGACTTAGATTTTAGGTTGAGATCTTGAATCTTTATTGGATCTTCAACTTTGAGTTCTTATTGACTTGATCTTGAGTTGTCTTTTAGCTTGAATGAGAATTTTTATATCTTAGCCTTTTGTCTTAGTTTCTCTATTCTCCTTGAGTCATTTCTCTGTCTTGAAGTATTATCTTGTTCATGTAGAGTCATTCTTGAAGTGTGGACTAATATTCCTTTAATCTAAAATTAACATACACTTTGTAGAACAATTAGCACAAAAATGCTCGTTGCATTATTGTGTCATAATCAAAATTATTTCGGGTACACAGGGTTGTAACCTTTAGGCTAACAAATACCAACCCTATGTTTGGCCTTGTCAATTCTTATGAGCATATGAGTTTTACTTATGAGATCTTTCTTAAAACCTTTCTTTTAAACTTTAAAATATCAAGCTTATAAGAAAACCGATCATGCGAGACGTGTGAGTGTTTATAGTACTTGTGACCATCATATGGACATAAAAAACCTTAAACAATAGAGACATGTTGATACAAAACTTAAAAGCATCATAGCAAGACTTAGAGACCCTTAAACACATCATGTAGGACGTACGATCATCATAGTAGTCATAAAAAGCTTTTAAGAATGGAATAGAAATCACGGAATATCATTCATAAAGGTATCATAGCAATAACATGTGACTAACACGCAGTGTGCAATTTTCGAGGAAAAATGCTAAATTTTATCGGTACAAATCCAATCCAACACAAAAACCCAATCCCAAAAATTTAATAAATTTTAGTCCAATTCATCCCAGTTAAGGACCAATAACCCCAAAATTCTATTATATTAAAATTCCGGGTCATTACAGTTCGAACGAGGAGAGAAGCGACAATGATATTAGAAGGCATGTTGATTCTTGGAGTGTTTTCTATTTTAAGAAAATCAGAGACTGAAAGAAATGGAAGAAGATAAGATGAAGGTGTGCTCTTTCCAGTAGAAGACAACTCACTCTAGTATTATTTTTTCTCTTCCATCCGGGAGAAGAGACATGTTGATGTTTTCTCCATGTTTTCAAGTTTCCTAAAACAGAATACACTAAAGAAACTTTTCTTTCACTTGAGAATGTTTTCATAGCAAAATATGTTTTTCTTTCTCGCCGGAAGTTTACTTCTACTCTACAGTAAGGATCTCTTGCCTTTAAACTTTCGCTAGAAAAAGAAAAGCTTATTTAACAACTGCATTAATAAAATGACAAGGGAAATTAGAAAAGATGAAGTAGAAGAAAGGAGAAAAACACTTCAGAAGTTGCTTATTTAATAACTGCATCAATAAATGGAGTATATATAGACAATAAATACAATCACGGTTGTTGTATAACAATGATCAAAAATCAAATAAATTCTAATTAAATTTTACTACCAAAACAAGATCACAGTCATATTAACAACAATGATGCTTAAAAATATTTTTTTTATTACATTTATTATTTAACCGTGATTTAATAGTTCCCACAAGCTTTTGTAATAACATTAATGTTCATAACCATGATATAAATCTCGTCAAGAAGTTTGTGTGATCTCAATCACGATTTATAATGGATTGCATCACGGTTTCTGTGAACACGGTGATTGTACTTAAAAATAAAAAAGTGATTAATAAGCATATTTGTAGTAGTGCAAAGGTTGTGGAAAATATGAAAGCTTCTGGTGGTGACAAAGGTTATCAATGACGTTGATAGCTGACGGGATGCTATTGCTTGGAGTAGAACTGTATAGCAAAGGTAATTTTGCAATTCAAACAACAAGGGAGGTTGTTGAAAACCCTATCAAACAATGATGGTAGCATGGTGAAATAAAAGATTTTAGGGCCCGATGGACGACAATCTGGAAAGGCTAAACCAACTAGCTAGAGAATATCAAAGCATGGACCAGTCGACCTGCTCTCATACTATGAGAGACTAGATATTATTTATAGTCTTGGATGTTTTATAAGGACCAAAGTTTAAAATACAATCCAAGAGTCCTAGTACAGAATGATCTCTCATGATAATCCTAATCTAATCCTAAGGATCATAATCTACGATCATGACTATGGTAAGACTATATCCATTTTATGCTTCAGCATGATAGGGATGTAGAAATGATTATGAACAGAGCACCTTAGTGCTTTAACAGAAATTTACTCCCTCCTACTACAACAGTGAGACTAGGGGATGCAACTGAAAAGTTTCAACGTGTGGGAAAGTACTACCGATTGATAAGGATTTTGGTGGTTATGAATGACACAAATCTTGACCCCCCCTAGTATGATTCTCACCTCCCAAGTCCTAACCTAAGAAACTTCTTTCCATGATAATTCCAATTTTAACCCCTGAGGATGGGTAAGTACAGGGGCCCATTTCATTCAGATTATTGCAGTCAAAAGATATTATGGTGATAAATGTTGTCATGAATAAGCGTTTACAACTATGATCATGTTTGGTTGCCACTCTTTAGGTAAGTGATTATCTAGTCATTTAAAAAATGGTATTTTAGTTATTTTGAAAAAAAAGATTTTTTTTTGAAGAATCTCTTTAAAACTTATGGATCTTGCAGGTCTTATGGGGGCAAATTGGAATTCTTAAAATAATTTTTATAGTTTTAAAGATGAAAAAGCGATTATGCTCCACAATAATCACCCCTGATGGGATTATGGAATCATCAGTTATTACATGATCGCCTATCTCTACAATCTCGGTTTATGATAATCTGAATTCTTCTACAACATGGACCGTAGCCTTGTTTGCCTAAGACCCTATACCTACAATCTTGGTTTATGATTGAGACCCAACGAATGTATTAGTATATATAGGGGTGTACAATGGGAGGGTTGGGCCGGGCTGAAGCTAGTTTGGGCTCAATCCGTTTTATTTATTCCATGCCTAAGCTAGCCCAAACCTAAACTCAACCCAATACATGAAGTCCAAACTTAGCCCATGTACGATGTTATAAGTTTGGGTTGGGTTCTGGGAAGTCCATAGTCAACTCAATTTCTATAATAGTGATTAGGCCACATGTTTTAGCTTTTTATTTTACAATAGCATGACTTTTTTATTTACTGCTTTCTAACGAATGGTACCTAGCTGAGTTGGTTGTCTAGGTAAATTGGCTATTGACTTTATGAGTTTAGGGTGCACAATGCCACACCATGTTTGAATTCGAATGGTTTTTCTCCCTCTTTAATTAAGTTTTTAATTTTTAGTATTATTTTATATTACTTTAAATATTAGAACCTATTTAAGGGACATGTTTGAATCCCTTGTGAATTTGTGATGCTAAAGTTGAAGTGGCAAGTAGGAATGTCTCTTGTAGGACTACAAAGACCTTAATTTGCCAATAAGTCAATCCCAATTCTCAAGGGAGGGTGATGAAATGGTGGGGGATTGAAATGGAAAAAAGTTGTTCCACCCTGGGTATCATCGATGTAACGAAACTAGAACCAATGGTCAAATCCAATTTTGTCAATTTGTCAAATGGGTTGTGTTCCATTGCCTCATAGTTGGATCTGGTGGGATATATTTACCCTATAATTAATTGCTGAGAAAATAAGTGAAAAGAGAGAAGAAAAGAAAATTTAATAAAATACAACTAAGAAACATATTAAATTTCAGGAGTAATTAAGGATTTTATGTTATTTTATGTGGGTAATGGGTTAGTTTGGGTATAAGAAACTTGTTAAATTTCAGGCTGGGTTGGCTTAATCAGGCTTTATTAAGGCTTACCCAAACCCAGTCCAAATCCAAGCACTTAATGAAAATAAAACTCAAAACCAACCCAAACCCATGTAACCTAAGCCCAGCCCGGCCCTAATTCGGGCTGGGTCATGCGGCTCTATATTTGTGTCCTGGTCCCCCGGCGTCTTAGATATTGGAGGTTCCCGCACAGTTATCTCATACCTGGTTTGTGACAACCGCCAAAGATTCTATTCTTAGGGAAACAAAAGAAAAAACAAATGGAACAATAATATATATATATATATATATATATAAAATGGTCCATCTTAGCCATCTCTTCTTCCCAATTGTTTGAATCCAAATGCTTCTTTCTCTTTCTGTTTTGACTAAAGGAATCTAAGAATGGGCATGGCAAATTTTGGCCAAACCCGTCCGTCTTGTATACCTTAGGGTTGAGAGGTCTTGGACCCGTGAGGGTGGGCTTGGGTTGAAGGTCCCTTATTGGGTTGCTTTATTCTAAATGGTTTACACACGGGTCTGTTCGAGTTGAGGTTATGCTTTCCGAATACACTGGACCCGACCCAACCAGTTGTTTCCCATTAACTAAGACGATGTTTGACCAAGTCGCACAAGTGCTATGCTTAGAAGCTTTCAACATATGGAATAAAAATTGTAAAAAAAACGATTAAAAAAAAGTGATGGACAAGATCTTTACTACTGTTTTCTAACACGTAATAGGATTAAAAAAAAATGACTCTTTCAATATGCTGGCCGGCAACCATATCTCTCTATGTATAGAGTTAGCTCTGTTTATCATTGATTCATAACTCAGTACGCATTTGCTCTCTCTTTTTCTGTGTTAGATTTTTGGGAGCTCCATTAGGGATATTTTCAAAAATGGCCACTTACATTCTCTTGTTAGAATTCCTTGCTCTCGCTTGCTCTGTGGCCTTAGCATCTGATCATAGTCCTCTTCAGGATTTCTGCGTCGCAGAACCGAACAGCCCAGGTATAACATTTTGAATTTTGAGATGACGGGTTTCACCTCACGACTCTACGCTTAGTACCTTAACTAACAGTCTTCATGTTTTTTGTTTTTGGCATCTTGACAGTGCTAGTGAATGGTTTAGTGTGCAAGGACCCAAAGCTTGTTCAAGCCGACGATTTCTTCTTTAGCGGACTTCACTTACCAGGCAACACATCGAACCCAGTAGGGTCAAAGGTGACTCCATTTAACGTAGCCCAGATACCAGGACTCAACACTCTAGGCGTCTCCATGGCCCGTGTGGACTACGCACCATGGGGTGTCAACCCTCCCCACTACCACCCTCGAGCTAGTCAGATGCTGACAGTCCTGGAAGGCACCCTAGAAGTGGGGTTCGTCACCTCCAACCCTGAGAACCGTCTCATCACAAAGGTACTTCAAAAGGGTGATGTGTTTGTCTACCCAGTGAATCTCATTCATTTCGAACGCAATGTTGGATATGGTAATGCTGTTGCCATTGCAGCTCTAAGCAGCCAAAACCCTGGTGCCATCACCATTACAAATGCCGTCTTCGGTCCGAAGCCAGATATCTCCAGTGATATTCTTGTCAAGGCTTTCCAACTGGATAAGAAGGAAATCAATTTCATCCAGTCACAATTCTAGGCCAGCTTTGAGCCCGCAAAATTTGCATATGAAAGAGTGAATTCAACAATCCTTTCAAATGTGTTGTGTAATTAGGAATCTTATGAAGTAGATCTGTTATGTTTTTCGATTGTTTTATTCCACTACCTCTCAGCAGACAATCGTCTAGTTTGTTGTTTTAAATCAAAGTGTTGTTCATTTCTAATAATATGGATTTCATTACAGAAAGTGAGCTATCATCAGTTAGTAGGCAAGTCCACTTCTGTGGTGGCATTAACCAGTCTTGATGTTTGGCAAATATGACTTCTTACTCACGACGAGCTATCAGTATTACAAAATTATTGCAGCACTACAAAATTGAGAGTTTTTATCTTCGGTTCACAACCGTTGGTATAACTCCGAAAACCGCCCCTGTAGGTTTCACCTGTGGTTTAGTCAATCGCTGCTATAACCTTGGTCGGTAATAGTAACAACAGCGGATGTTGCGGCGATTACAAACAAACCGCCGGTATAATGCTACATCTTCACCGACGGTTTTAATTGTCATATACCTGTGGTTTTCATTTTGATCAGACAAAATTAGTGTCGCATGTGTAATTATTTAACGGTGATGCGAAATGCCGGTAATTTAATTCAGCCGGGCCACTAAAACCGCCGGTATAATTCTCATCTTCACCGACGGTTTTGAGTCATATTCCGGCGGCTTTCATTTTGATCAAACAAAAGTAGAGGCACTTGTGTAATGGGCTTGAAATCTCTAGCTCGAATACAACTTTAACCTTGACGTCTCAACTATCCTAGGGTTTCATGGTGGAAACCATGGCCGCCGGCCACATGGAGGGGGGTTCTTCTTCTAGACCACCGGATAAGGAACTTTCTTATGCAGAGGCTGCTTGTGTGAAATCTTTTGCTGAAGTTGCTAGGGCCTCTAGATCTCTGATTCCGGAAAACATCAATATTTCTAAATCTATTACTGCGTATCAAGGAGAACCAGCCTTGTTTCTATCTCCGGACGAATCTGCTAAACTAGCAGCACCCCTAAAGCTCTCTTTGGTTGCAAAATGTTCGTATGGGAGACCATCTTTCCCCGCTATTCGAGAGTTCTTTAAACTTAACTTCCACTTGAAGTTTGATTATCATATAGGGGTGATAGACTCCCGACATCTTCTCATTCGTTTTTCTGCAGAAGAAGATTATCTCAACATATATCTCAAGGAATACTGCTATATTAATGGTCTTCTTCTCCGTTTCATCAAGTGGACTCCAAATTTTAGTTCTGGAATTGAACCATCTATTGTCCCGGTTTGGATCTCTCTTCCTAATCTGCCTCTCCATTTATTTCAAGAACAAATTCTTAGATCGATTGGATCTGCTGTAGGGAAAGTTCTTTGTGTCGATGGTCCGACCAAGATGCTTACCAGACCAAATAAAGCCAGATTATGTGTTGATCTTGATATTACAAAGTCTAAACTCTCACGTATTTGGTTGGGTATTGGAGTGGCTGGAAGATGGCAACAGATTATATACGAAAAGGAAATTGCTTACTGTTCTTATTGCTCGAAACAAGGACATTCAGAATCAGTTTGTAGATTGGCTCTCAAGCATGTTCACGATGAAGAAGATATGGAGATCAATAGTAAAGATAAAGAAACTAGTAAAGAAGGAAAGAAAATCTGGGTTAGAAAGGAGATACAGCAAAATCTGGAATCACCTAAAGATTCAGTCAATAAAATTTCAGATCTTAGTGAGGAAGGCATCTATACAGCCAAGGTCTTGGATACTGCTCCTACGGAACAGATTAATATTGAGAGAGAGAACGTTCTTGAGCAACAGCATACTGATGAAGAGCCATGTGAAGAAAATAATAAGGAAAAATCTGATAATATTATTACTGTTACAGACCAGAATGATGACGACCTCAGTAAAGGTCTCAGCGTGAATCAAAGTGTAGATGCTATTCTGTCTTGTTATCCTAATTCTAAACTGCTGAAGAACAGAATTGTGGCTTCGAGTACTCCTACTAAGAGAATCAGATCGGATATTAATTGGCTTTCTTCTTCTTCTTGGGAATTTCATCATGAGGTAAATTATATCCCTTTCGAAAATAAAGAAAATTTTTTAATAGAATGGAAAAATTTTCTTGCTAAGATTCAGCACATAAAAAAACTTTCAGAACTTGAGGAGAAGGATATAATTCAAAAACAAAAGAAAGGTATTCCTTCGTCAGACAGAATCACTAGGTCTAGAGCGCAAGCTCCTCTCTTGTTGATTGAACAACATATAGTTTCCAATGATTAGTATATTATCGTGGAATATTCGAGGGATTGGTAATACAGCTTCTAAAGCAAGATTAAAGACTCTTGTGACTTCTCATAATATATCTATGTTGGCCATTATGGAACCAATGCAGTCTGCCAATAATATAGTGGTGCTCAGCAAGTACCTCAATATGCAAGGTTATTTGTCTCATGGAAAAATATGGATATTCTGGAAGGAATGGCTAAATGTCTCTCTTTTTGCTTCGCTTGATCAAGCCCTTCTTGTCGATGTGAATATTCAGGGTTTAGATATATTCAGATGCGGTTTTATATATGCTAAATGCCTTAGCAATGATAGGTTGACTCTATGGAACGATATTACTCTCCTTTTATCTAATTTCAATGGTCCTCTCCTTCTGGCTGGTGACTTCAACGCTATTACTAACTCAAAGGAAAAATTGGGAGGTAGAGATCCTAATATTCGTTCTATGGAGGAATTCAATGCTTTTATAAATGACATGGGTCTTCTTGATGCTGGATTTTCTGGTAATCAATACACTTGGTGCAACAATCAGGCGGGTATTAATAGAATTTATGCTCGGCTGGACCGTATTATGTTTAATGTGGAGTGGAGCAATAAACTTCCTGCTCCTCAGGTTTCTCATTTATCCAGACTCAATTCGGATCATGCTCCTCTTATTCTCCAGTTTGAGACTGATAATACTCGTATGCCTTCTCATTTTAAATTCCAGAAGATGTGGCTTAGTCACCCTGACTTCAAAAGGTTAGTCTATGACTCGTGGTCTATTCCTGTTTTTTCTGATCATATTCATATTTTCTGCTTAAAACTTAAGAGGCTTAAATTATCTCTTAAGAGTTGGAATAGGGAGGTTTTTGGAAATATTTTTGTTCGGATTAAAGAGCTGGAAGATAAGATTTGTGATACAGAGATTATATTACAAGAGAAGTGGGATGCTAGTATTGACTCTCAGCTTTCCAAGTTGAAGGATGACTTACAGCAGGTTATAATTCAAGAGGAAATATTCTGGAAGCAAAAATCCAGGATAAAATGGCTTAAGGAAGGAGATAATAATACGAAGTTCTTCCATGCTGTTGCCAATCATAGACGAAAAAGTAATGGAATCCATAGAATTAAAAATTCTTTGGGTACTTGGGTAGATAAGCAGCTGGATATTGGTCTTGAAGCTTCTAGATTTTTTCAAATTCTTCTCACTTCTTCTAGAACAGATATTGATGAGAATATTCTTAATCTCATCCCCCAGTTGATTTCTGAGGAAGATAATTGCATGCTTTCTGCTATGCCCACTTTAGAGGAGGTAAAACAGGTGGTCTTTAGTATATCCGAAGACAGTGCTCCAAGTCCAGATGGTTTTGATGGGCATTTTTATCATGCTTGTTGGGATATTATTCAGACTGATTTGTTTTCAGCAGTGAAGCATTTCTTCTTCGACCCGGTTATTCCTAAGGCAGTCAATGCTACTGCTATAGCCTTAATTGCTAAATGTGAAGCTCCATCTACTTTCTCTGATTATAGGCCAATCAGTCTTTGCAATTTCTATTATAAAATTTTTTCTAAAATTTTAGCTAACAGACTGGCTATTATTCTTCCCAATATTATTTCCGAAGAACAATCAGGTTTTATTAAAGGGAGGAACATTACTGAAAATATTACCATGGCTCAAGAAATGGTCAATGAAATTGACAGGAAAGTTTTTGGAGGTAATATTATCATTAAGCTAGACATGGCAAAGGCTTATGATCGCATGGAATGGAAGTTTATATTTGAAGTTCTGAAGAAGTTTGGCTTTTGTGACAAATTTATCACTCTTATCAATGGTTGCCTTCAGAATCAAAGCTTTTCGGTCATTATAAATGGAGCTTTGTATGGATTCTTCACCAGTTCTAGAGGTCTCAGACAGGGAGATCCGCTCTCTCCTTCCCTTTTTATATTAGCAGAAGAGGTGCTTAGCAGAGGTCTTAAAGACATTATTAATCATCAGCACAATTCTTACTCTTTGGGAAGAAGTGGATTTGCTATCTCTCATCTCTTATTCGTGGATGATTCTCTTATATTCTGCAATGGTAGTGCTCGAAGCATAAAAAATATTTGTGATTTTATGTCAAAATATGAAGCATCATCGGGACAAAAAATTAACAAAGAAAAAAGTTTTCTTTATGGTTCTGAAAGACTCTCTTCTACTAGAAAAAGAAACATATCTTCCTGAACAGGTTTCAAATTCAAGCAATTTCCTTTCACTTATTTGGGGATTCCATTGATCAAAGGGCGCCAGAAATTGGTTTATTATCTTCCCATCATTGAGAAGCTCCAAAGTAGAGTGGCTGGGTGGTCGGGTAAACTTCTTTCAGCTGGTGGTCGCTTAATTCTTATTAAACATGTCCTTTCATCTATTCTGATTCATATTCTCTCAGCTATTTCTATTCCTTCCGGTATTGCTTCTAAAATTGATAAAATTATGGCCAATTTTTTCTAGAAGAACTCGGATCATAATAGACATCGCCATTGGGTTAAGTGGATGAATTGCTCTTTGCCGTATATGGAAGGAGGTCTGGGCATTAGGAAAATTTCAGACTCTGCTAAGGCATTTCGGTTAAGGCAAGCATGGAAGGTCTATTCTTCTGATAATCTTTGGGCGAGGTTTTTTAAATCAAAATACAATATTGGTCATGTGTGGAATGCTGTTCCCACCCGAGGATCTTCAAAATTGTGGACTGATATTTGTGGTGTTTTCCATATGATGTTGTTTAATACTTCAGTTCTTCTTGGAAATGGAAACAAAATAAATTTCTGGTTTGATCGATGGTTAAAAGATGATCCTCTCATATCTCATGCTATTGGGAACCCTCAAATTACTCCCTATATATCTCAGATTCTTAGTGAGAATGGTGAATGGAATCTTACTCAAGTGAGCCATCTTATTCCGTCTGCAATCATTAATGATACCATAGAGGCCAATTTTGCTATTACTAATGATGAGGACAAAATTGTTTGGAATCCCATATCTTCAGGACAATTCTCCGTGAAGTCTGCTTGGGATATTCTTAGAGATAAAGGGAATGAGACTGAATGGTATAAACATGTTTGGCATCAGATTGTTCCTACTAAAATCAGTATTTTCTGCTGGAAAATAATGCTTCAAGTTGTTCCTACAGATTTGACAATTCCAAATATTGGCATTCCGATGGTTAGTAAATGTCGTTGCTGCATTTCTCCTTGTGTTGAGAATACTAATCATCTGTTGAATTACAGTAATCTGGCTTCTTCAGTTTGGCATTACTTTTCATCTGGGTGTTTCATTTACTTCAGTAGACTAGACTCTATTCAGTGCACTTTGAAAAGGTGGTATAGAGCGGCTTCTTCTAGAAAGAATGATCTTTTCATTCTTTTACCGGCGCTGATTGTTTGGGAAATATGGATAGAGCGATGTAGGAGGAAGCATGATTCAAGAAAGCGGACTATTAGTGCTCTTATTTATGACATTACAAAAAAGGTGTGTGATGTTCATTCAGTGTATGAGAATATTCATTTTAACTTATCCCCCTTATTTCCGAATAGAGTTTCTTCTATTAGCAGATTTCGAATGGTTCTGATTAAATGGATACACCCTCCTCATTCTAAACTCAAGCTAAATATTGATGGTGCTTCCAAAGGTAACCCTGGTAATGCTGGAGGGGGGGGGGGGGGGGGAATTATTAGAGATCATACAGGTAATTTTGTGGCTGGATTCTTCGCTCATTATGGCTGTTGCACTAATTTTATAGCGGAAACTAGAGCTCTTCTAGATGGTTTAATTCTTTGTAAGAGTCTACATCTGTGCAATGTGATTATTGAATCTGATTCTAAGTGTTTGGTAGAAGAGTGGAATGGTAGGGCTTTGGGATCTTGGAAATCTTGGCATTGGAATAAGCAAATTAAGGCTTTGTTGACTGAAGGTCATTCTCTTAATCACATATATAGAGAAGCCAATACTGTGGCTGATGAATTTGCAAATTTGGGCTGTACTTTGCTCTCTTTAGGCACTATTAATAGGCATGATGTCATTCCTAGTAAAATCAAAGCTCTTATTCAATTGGATAAAGCAGGTTTAGGGTATCTCAGAAAAGTTAAAATCTAAGGGTGTTTTATTTGTTTTTTTTTGTATTTGGTCTCAGTAGGGGTAAGGTTTTATGTCCCCCCCTATTGAGATTGTAGGGGTAAGGTTTTATGTCCCCCTCTTGTTGAGTCTGTTGGGGTTTGCTTATATACCCCCTTGTGTCTGTAGGGGTAAGGTTTTATGTCCCCCCCATTTTTTTCATTATTTAATAAACCGGTAGGGGTCCGCCAAACCCCCCTCTCCTCCTAAGAGGCTTTAATTAAAAAAAAAAAAAAAAAACTTATGTAATGTTTTAACAGCGGTGCAAAGAGGCCGGTAATTTTATTTACCGGCGCTTAGTTCTAACCGCTGGTAATAATGGAAATAATTTTATCCATAATTAATATACTTTTAGCTGTGGTTACTAAACCGCCATTAAAAGTAAATTCTTTTTATAATCGGTAATTTTTTATTCATTAATTTTTTTACCTGTATTTTGCTCTTGTAATCAAACATACAAATAATAAGGTATAAACTATAAAATCCCCAAATTTCCAATTGTTATAATCCCAAAGATGACTTCCCCTTACCCAGCACAAAAATGATGGTCAATGCCATGACCGGCTTTGAAACCTTATCCTTCATGGACGGATATTCCGCTTATAACCAAATCAAGATGGCTCCGGAAGATGAAGAACTTAGAGCCTTCCGTACCCCTAAGGGAGTGTTCTGCTACCAAGTCATGTCATTCGACCTTAAAAATGCTGGAGCAACCTATTAAAGGGTCATGACTATCATATTTTAGGATATTCTCCATAAAAAAGTCGAGTGTTATGTTGACGACTTGGTTGTCAAAACAAGGCAACGAAACAATCATCTGAAAGACCTTCGAGAGATCTTCGACAGACTACGACAACATCAACTCAAAATGAACCCGTGCAAATATGCGTTCGGAGTTGCATTTAGGAAATTCCTAAGCTTTGTGGTACCTCATAGAGGAATCAAGATTGGACCTAATAAAATAAAGGTCATTTGTGAAATGCCCCCTCCAAGGAATTTGTGTGAGTTGAAAGGACTTCAAGGTTGACGTACAGAGATTTATCTCCAACTTGGCCGGAAGGAGCCAACCCTCTTCCCGACTGATGAAGAAGGGAATACCATTCTAGTTGACTCAGTACAGATGAGTTCCCTGAAAATTTTCAGTGGACTCGTCGATGAGTGGAAGAGACTCATCGACGAATGGCAAAATAGTAAGCTCATTTTGAGTACAGTCACCCCACTCGTCCACGACCCTAGGTGTTCCAGACTCATTCGTCGCCGAGTGTATGCCGGAAATGGGCATAACGGCTAGTTTTTCAATGGCTAGCTTGCATTAAATGTTCCCCAATGACCATATTGATTGCTCAACTATAAATAGAGCTTATTTATGAATTGAAAACAAGATTCTAACACTGTTCAATCATTCTTACATTACTTACAATCTTCTAGCAATCAATACTCTGTTTTTTACATTGAATACCTAGAATTCCAATCCCTCAATTTTTGAGCTTTTAATTCCATTCAATCTTGAGTGATTGATAGTTTTGTATTCCATTCAAATTTAGCTCAATTAGGAGCTTTCAAATTCGGATTTCAAATCTAACAAATTCTATAAAAGTTGAAAGTCAAGAATTGAAGATTTTTGCCCCATTTGAGAAGAAGGTCTTCTTGTATTCAAGAGAGGGTTTCTCTTGAAGAGGTTTGATCCTAAGCCTGTGAAAAGGATTGTACAGACTTACTCTCTAACCGTAAAGAAAAGTGCGATTAGTGGAATTGTGGGAAAATCTTTAAAGCGGGAAGCTTAAAGGCGGGGACGTAGGCAAGTTGCTGAACTCCGATAATATATCTTGTGTGTGGTATCATTTTCTCTCCCTCCCTATATTTATCTCTAGTTATTGTTAGCAGCATTTGTGATTAATATTTAATTCCGCTAAAATCACTTAGTTTAAAATTTTAATTGTCATTGACCCTAATCACCCCCCTCTAGGGTCCATTTTTTGGGCAACAGAGCCGATCCCCTTAAATACAAAGTCCTGCCCCACTCTCTCGGGAAGAATGACAAAATGGACGTTACTCCTGTTTGAATTTGAAATCAAATTCGTGCCCCAAAAGGCGATGAAAGGGCAAGCCTTTACTGACTTCCTTGCAGCACATCCGGTTCCCGCAAACCAACCACTGGTCACCGAACTTCTGACAAAGAAGTTAAGCAGGTACAGGTCAAACCAAGATGGAAAATGTATTTTGACGGAGTTTTAAGAAGTCCTGATGGAATCAAACGCATCAACTCGAAGGAAAACAAGTCAGGAGTTGGTATTGTTTTTGTCACACCAAATAATTCAATCCTACCCTATTCCTTCACACTAATAGAAGGAATAGGGTAGAATTCACATTGCCCCAATATGATTGGTTGCTAAGAAAATAAGTGAAAAGAGAGAAGAAAAGAAAATTTAATAAAATACAACTATGAACATGTTAAATTTCAGGAGTAATTAAGGATTCTATATTTATTTTATGTGGGTAATGGGTTAGTTTGGGTAAAAGAAAGTTGTTAAATTTCATGTTGGGTTGGATTAATCGGGCTTCATTAAGGCTTACCCAAACCCAGTCCAAATCAAAGAACTTAATGAAAATAAAACTCAAACTCAACCCAAACCCATGTTACCTTAGCCCAACCCGGCTGTAATTCGGGCTGGGTCGTGCGGCCCTATATTTGTGTCCTGGCCCCGGTCTTAGATATTGGAGGTTCCTGCACACTTATCTCATGCCTGGTTTGTGACAACCGCCCAAAGATTCTTTTCTTGAGGAAACAAATGCAAGGAAAAATGGAACAATTATATATATATATAATAAAAAATCATCTTTCTTAGCCATCTCTTCTTCCCAATTGTTTGATTGTTTGAATCCAAATGCTTTTTTCTCTTTCTGTTTTGACTATAGGAATTTAAGAAGGGTTATGGCAAATTTTGGCCCAACCCGTCTGATTTCTATACCTTAGGGTTGAGGTCTTGGAGCCGTGAGGGGGTGGTTGAAGGTCCCTTATTGGGTTGCTTTATTCTAAATGGTTTACACACGGGTCTGTTCGAGTTGAGGTTATGCTTTCCGAAAACACTGGACCCGACCCAACCAGTTGTTTCCCATTAACTAAGACGATGTTTGACCAAGTCGCACAAGTGCTATGCTTAGAAGCTGTCGAACATATTAATATATGGAATAAAAATTAATAAAAAAACAAATTTTGATGGGCAAGATCTTTAATACTGTTTTCTAACACGGATTAGGATTAAAAAAAAATGACTCTTTCAATATACTGTCCGGCCACCATATCTCTCTATATATAGAGTTAGCTCTGTTTATTATTGATTCATAACTCAGTACGCATTAGATCTCTCTTTTTCTGTGTTAGATTTTTGGGAGCTCCACTAGGGATATTTTCAAAAATGGCCACTTGTATTCTCTTGTTAGAACTCCTTGCTCTCGCTTGCTCTGTGGCCTTCGCATCAGATCATAGTCCTCTTCAGGATTTCTGCGTCGCAGAACCAAACAGCCCAGGTATAACATTTTGAATTTTGAGATGACGGGGTTCACCTCACGACTCTACTCTTAGTACCTTAACTAACAGTTTTCATGTTGTTATTTTTTTGGCATCTTAACAGCGCTAGTGAATGGTCTAGTGTGCAAGGACCCAAAGCTTGTTCAAGCCGACGATTTCTTCTTTAGCGGACTTCAGTTATCAGGCAACACATCGAACCCAGTAGGGTCAAAGGTGACCCTATTTGACGTAGCCAAGATATCAGGACTCAACACTCTAGGCGTCTCCATGGCCCGTGTGGACTACGCACCATGGGGTGTCAACCCTCCCCACTACCACCCTCGAGCTAGTCAGATGCTGACAGTCCTGGAAGGCACCCTAGAAGTGGGGTTCGTCACCTCTAACCCCGAGAACCGTCTCATCACAAAGGTACTTCAAAAGGGTGATGTGTTTGTCTACCCAGTGAATCTCATTCATTTCGAACGCAATGTTGGATATGGTAATGCTGTTGCCATTGCAGCTCTCAACAGCCAAAACCCTGGTGTCATCACCATTGCAAATGCCGTCTTTGGTTCGACGCCGGATATCTCCAGTGATATTCTTGTCAAGGCTTTCCAACTGGATAAGAACGTAATCAATTACATCCAGTCACAATTCTAGACCAGCTGTGGCAAAACTAGCATATGAAAGAGTGAATTCAACAATCGTTTCAAATGTATTGTGTAATTAGGAATCTTATGAAGTAGATCTGTTAAGTTTTTAGATTGTTTTATTCCACTACCTCTCAGCAGACAATCATCCAATTTGTTTTTTTAAATCAAAGTGTTTTCATTTCTAATAATATGGATTTCATCACAATACAACAACAGTAATAATAATAATGATATATAATAACAAAAACAAAATCCACAATGAAAGTGAGTTATCATTGTTAGTAGGCAAGTCCACTTCTGTGGCACTAACCAATCTTGATGTTTGGCAAATATGACTTCTTACTCACAACGAGCTAGCAGTGTTACAAAATTCACTAAAAAATTGAGAGTTTTATAGGCGGTTCACAACAGCAGTTGGTATAACTCCAAAAACCGCCCTGTAGGTTTCACCTGTGGTTTAGTCAATCGCCGCTATAACCTTGGTCGGTAATAGTAACAATGGCGGATGTTGCGGCGATTACAAACAAACCGCCGGTATAATGCTACATCTTCACCGATGGTTTTAATTGTCATATACCGGTGGTTTTCATTTTGATCAGACAAATTAGCAGCACATGTGTAATTGTTTAACGGTGGTGTGAATAAGCCAGTAATTTAATTTAGTGGTGCAAATAAAACCGTGGTATAATTCTCATCTTCACCGACTGTTTTTGAGTCATATTCCGGCGGTTTTCCTTTGATCAAACAGAAGTAGCGGCACTTATGTAATGTTTAACAGCTGTGCAAATAGCGGGTGCTTTTATTTACCGCTGCGTATTTATAACCGCCGGTAATAATGGAAATAAATTTTATCCATAATTAATATACTTTTAGCGTGTAGTTTATTAAAACCGCCGTTAAAAGTAAATTCTTTTTATAATCCGTAGTTTTTATTCATTAATTTTTAACATGTAATCAACATTCAAATAATAATGAAGGCCCAAACTATATGATCTAACAATGTTTACATGCGTTACATACGTTCATCCTCATAACTAATCTGGAGGGTAATTCTGCGATCTCTACTCTCTGCATCGACACACCATGAAAGCAGTCATTCCATTTATCTTACACACTAATACCACCTGAATCATCAATTATAGAACAAACGACATGCAATACTTTATGTCTCTCTCTTTTTGTGCCTGGCCGTTTCCGTCATATTTTTCTCTGAGTCTCATATGTTACGCCCATCCACCCAGTTACCTCCACCGAGGCAAGCGCAACACATGATGACACTGACACCGGAAGCTGGTATACTCTTCCTCTACCAGCGGTTTTTCCAAGAAATGCAATTACTTAAATGACACCCGTGACAACACAGTAGATATTGAAGGATAACAGCCAGAAGTGTCCTATATCTACAGCTTACAACCCAATCAGGCAGCATTCTTGATACCCCTTAATTTCGCCTACACCACCCTCTGGACTATGCCGATGCAGCTACACCACAAGTCCTCGTTTCTCTTTAAGATGTTACATTCTCCTGTGTCTTCTCGATGGTTCTTCCTAACCTAGTGCTTTGTATTAGGTTAATGTTTCTCTTTTGTGTAGAATCACAGTCTGCATTGTCCTTCCAATCTGGTATGACACTCAGTTTTCTACTCCGAACCGAATTTCACATATGACAGATCTATACCTTCCTAGTTTCGTTCAGTACTTTCAGAGCAAAAATCATGTAATGATCTGGAATAACATATCACACCTAGTCACGACTTCGTCGTCTTTTCCCTGTCGGTAGTTGTTGCTAACCACTCACTCAAGCTGCCGCGTCACGTCTACCTTCAAGACACTGCGGGGATTGATAAAGATCGGTCATGACTCACTGAGGCCTTACGGGTCCTCCGATATTTGTTATACTCGTCTTTGAAGTCAGATTAGATTGACTGGAACAGGCCACTGTGTGTGTTAAAAATCCGAACAAAGCAGCATAGTTGCGTAAGGCCATTTGTGTCTGCCCTCAACCATAAGCAAACACCAGAAAGATGAAGGTGAGTTAAAAACCTTTTATTGCCTTCTACTAGTGCAATGATCCAAGATCAATGTCTTCAATACCCATCATCATTTTTGAAGATAACTGAGCGTCATGTGAATAGTCAATTGATTTAAAACTCAAATATAATTACAGTAGTTGACGACCTTAACTTTATTTTTGTTCAGTTATAGCTTCAAAGCCTCTTAAGATAATTTTCTTGAAACTCCTTGAAAATCAACTCACCCACCAATTTGTTTAAACAATTCAAAGTCAATGGAACCATCAAGGCTTTAGTCACTCCATGCTACCACCTAATACGAACTCTCAATGGCAATAAAATGATCCAAATCGAGGAATCAAATTAAGACCTCCCTTATGATATTATGAACACTCCCAGGTAATGCATCCTCTTATGATGAATCATCAAAATTCAAGCTACCCCATATAGTGGATGATGAGTCAAATAATATGACGACCTTAAAATAGGATAGAGAGGGTATGTAAGTACAATGGCCTTTTGGCCTGGGTGTGTGTGTTTAGTATAGTGTGTGTTCAAACCCAAAAAAAAGAAGGGATATCCACCAAGAATACTCAATTTAGTTTACATCTAGCACAAAGGTAATTTCACATGAATCCTTCCCATGCATATTCAGGCTCCAGTCGAGAAACCATTAACCATTCAGATCTAAAGATCCGGATATTCGGCTACTATATTATGCCATTACATAACATTTCTCTCTCACCTCACACACACACATACACATATATATAGCATCTCACGGAACAAATTATACATTGTTTGAAACCTTGAGAGCTACATGCCCATATAAGTCAAGTCAAGTGCTTGTTATCCTACCATGTGTTCGTACTAATAAGAGGTCGACTAGATATTTCAATCGGTACTGATAGTACCCATAAGTAATCAGTAGTTTTACGCTTTATATGTTGGAATAGTATAAATAACAACAGAAAATTTCATATATTATTTACACATCTTCCATGGTTCTCGACATAACCAAGATCACTGAGGACCCCAAGTTGGCAATACACCAATGCCTTGATTTCTAGTTGGCATCTCCATTTGAGGCTACAAAAAGTCAAAAGGAACGGGGTCAGCACCCCATTATTGCACCCCCTCTTTTACCCACCTCTTCGAGACCACGAAATCCCTTCCCCAAGGTCCTTCAAAGCCCAAGTCCAAGTACAAAGCCCAGCCAAAACCCTCAAAAAACCATTTCTAGTCTCTCTATCTTGACCGTTCGAACGGTCCCACAACCGTACCAACGGTGCTAGACAATTTTACCAAAACCGATTCTAGTAGCCTTTCATGGTCTGTTTTAAACACGACTGTTTGTCACGACCCAAATCCCACCTTGACCAAAATGGGCATTGGGTCGCCACATTTCTTAAAACTACATAAATCTCATTACTAAAAGGCATGCTAAACATGAGTCTCCAAAATGACAACAATAAAAATTTGATATATAAAACCAAAAACCAGCATGCACAAGTCTACGTTAACTATACATAACCCACCATAACCATACTAGTCTTCAATACCCACTATAAGTAATTTCATAAGTCAACTCATCTAGACATAGTAAATCTATACAACACGTCATCACACAACATCAAATTCAACGCTTATGAGTGATATTGGCACCCGCCCAAATCTCGCTCTAACTCCCGCCAGCAAGGGATCAAGTTCCTCCTCTACTCGTAAGCTCCCCACTTAGCACCACCGACCTCGGACTCCCACACCTGCCCAGCACAAAATTCTTGCTGAGACTGCAAAGTACTCCGTGTATGATAAAATCCCACCACCCATATCGAGCTCCCTACACCATTAAGTCCATAATCATACACTAATGATCATAAAACATAACATCATGAGTGTCGGAAACTTTCTCATACCAATCCATGAAATTCACCGTTGACTCGTGTACTTCTGAGAAACTTAAACTTATCGAGTGTACGCACGCCCCGCGACTTTTTCTCATACTTCAATGAATACCGTGGTTTTCAGTCAGCTAATTGGCCTTCCTCAATTCTCCTTAATTAAGAGAGAATTCAGCTCATATTTGAAATGTCAAGACATAGTGCGTTTATCGACAGACAACCAACGCAAGTAATCGTTCGCAGAATTTCCTACGAGCGTCGTCAAAAGATTGGTCAAAACAGTCTAGGACATACGCATACCGAGAAGCCGATCGCTCGGCCGGCGCCCCCATCCTGCGCGTTATTTGTGCAACATTTCAGTTAAGGGCGTTTTTCTTCACGTCTTTTGGGTGTTCACACCTTACCCTATAAAAGGTTTGCTCCGACCCCTTTGAGGCCTCACTTACACATTGTGATTGTTTTTGAAGAGAGTAGAGTAGCGAAGACGGAGAAGCTCTACCCTAACGGTTTTTGGTTTGAGAAGAGAAACCAAGGGGGTTTATAACGAACCATCAGCCTACCCCCAACTCGAGATTTCTTCCAAACTCGTCGACGGCTCAAGCTCATCTGTTACCAGCTCCCACCTATGCACAACCCAAACACTGATTTTTGAAAGGTGTTTCTGCCCCACTCAGTCTCCTTCCGCACAGGTGTTCTTCGTCCTCAACAGTTGGTTGCTTACATCACACGTGTTTTCTACCTAAGGTCAAGCCTGGATCTAAAAGGTTAGCTACACCCTCCTGCAACTAGCCCTAATCATCAATCTAGGTACTTTCCCTTCGTGAAATATGCCTTCGGTTAGTATGTTTTTAATTCCTGTGCAAATATTGGCCATCGTATACTACCTATAAACACATAAAGAATGTAGGATGTTGATCGGATCTGCTTGGATCTGTCGATTGGATGCCGTGAATGTGTTATGTATGAGGTGTGGTTTCGGGTCTTTGGACATATGGAGGATGGGCATAGCCAAACCTACACAACTTACCATGTTGATTGAATGGAATATGCATGAAAAGAGCGACCATAAACTACTAAGGAATAATGTTATGAAATGTTTGACAAAATACCTCTAACTACACTACGAATAAATGCATCTCAATGTAAGAATACAGCACAGGGGCCACCTTTTATGCATGCGTTCTGCATAAATGATACAATTATTCAAATCGTTATCGCAACTATTTATGTTCACCACTGTTATTCATATCATGAATTGAATTATATATGTCCATCTTTTGGTTATTCCCATTATCATGAATTTGGTCATTATGGGACACTTACAGAACGAGCACCACATGCATAAGCCTGAACCCGTGATTGCAGCGCTTTGCATATAATTAAACAACAAGAAAATATGTCCCTGTCCCAGCGGTTGGTAGCCCAGGGGAGGATCGCGTACTCAAGCTCTGCTCACAATGATACCCCTAAACACCCCTATTGTCAATGATGTTTGTATCCCATTCCTTGGGACATTCGTGTACCTAGCCACTCTGGCTCACAGAAAACTAAATCCATAATACAAATCACCTATTGTCAGTGAGGTCTTTGGCTACCCAGGGACATTCGGTATACTAACCTCTGCCGCACACGAAACCCTCATCTTACTATCAAGGATGTTGTAGCCCAGGAACTTCTCGGTGCTACTCTCATGGCTCACAGTGTCATTGCAGTATCAACAAAATGCGGCAGTGGCAGTCCAGGGATACTTCGGTAGTGCTAGCCCTTCGCCTCACAAGTTACCAGATGGAGGTTTTACAAATGATGATTCATTCATTGATTTCTACGAGCGTACCGGACCATGACAGGGGTTTTCAAGCATAGTTTATTCGGCGTTTTCGCAGTCATTCGCACGTCGATGCTTGTGATTGTGTCAATGCCTATATTGTTTCTTGTGATGTTTCTATTCTGCTGTGTATGATATTACTATTGGTGTTTTTATTATTGTTTGGTCTGCTAGTAGCTTGTACTCGCTAGCTTTCATGCTCATCCTTTCCTCTACACAATCTCCGCACGCCCAGCCCCTTACTTATCCTGTCGCTGCAGTTACGATTGAGCCCTCTACCCGGAAGCCTTGGTTCCGAGGAAGCAGTAATAGCGGAGAGAGAGCCTGCTATATCATTACAGTCCATGCGGAACCGTACCTCGATGCTTGGCCCTTACCGCTACACTATTTAGACGTGCTAGTCGCTTTCTTCTGATAGGGTCTTTGTGTGTTTGATATTCTTGATAGGCTGGCCTGTCCACCTTAGACTACTTAGAACATGTCTTGTATTTATGTTACCCTTGGATACTATTTTGGATCATCAGAAGAAATGAAACAATTTTTTACGCTCCGCATAATAGCTTTCCGCGACTCTGATTATCCGTTGTGACTTACTCCCGTATTTTTGCTGTGCATTCACAGGATGGATTTGATATGCTACTCAACAGTCTGACACCTAAATCTCCTAAAACTCCTTGGGGTATTTCGGGTCCGAGCGTATACACTGGGCTTCTAGAGACTCTATCATTAGTAGCTCCCTAGTTCTCCCGTATCCTCTCGAGACCTGATTGAACAAGTCATTAGTTGTATTCGCATAGTATGGCCTCAAGTTATCCTGTCAAAACATAGGTAATCTCAACCAACTTAGAGTCCACGCTAGACCCTCATTGTATGGATGAAGTTGCTGTTGATACCCACTCCTGCCATTCATTGTGTGTTCTTACTTAATTATGCTTTTGCATATGTATTGACGACATTGTCAGCATTAATCTTGTACTAAATGCGTATCCAAGTAGACCTCATGTTGGTACCTTTCGTTCTCATGAAAAGTCAATCAGCTAGTACCAATCCCGGGTCGCGGGTACATACACGCAGTGGTATGGAAGTGATTTCTTCCATTGTGGTTTATAATCACCGCCCAGCAGCTTTGCCCAAGCTTCGCATCCATATCACGCGAACTTATTCTCGCTAATGTTTGGGCGGCACAAGGCAAACCGCCACACGCTTCACGTCCCGCCTAATTTGCGGCCTCTACTAACCGGCTCCTCCTACCCGACAGCCGCGCCAAGCCGGGATATGAAGCTTTTCGAGGATGATGGCCCTCGCAACTTTTTGTGTCGAATCATCTGACCTCCCTCTTGATCTGCAGATGTTGATCCAGCAACTTGAGAAGTATATTCTCGGATTAGCACCTACTAAAGTGGAATCGGGTCACAGGGCCGGTGCCCCTTTATGCTTCAATGCGAGGCCGATCATTGGTTGAAGTCTGCACTTCGGACCCGGAGTTGAAACAAACAAGAAAAAAAAAAAAATAAAAAAATCCCCCCCCCCCGGCATGTGTCAGGATTGGATCTTGGGAGGAATTCTTGGAGGTTTTCACAAGACCTCCGGTCGGGCTGAAAGATAAGATGGAGTTGAAGTTTATTACCTGGGGTGAGAAGGTAAGATGTAGGAGCCTTATGAGGCTAAGTTTTCGGAGCTATCTATCTCGTTTGCTCCATATAGGATCGCACCGCGGCTATTGGACCTCAAATTCGAGAGTGGGTTAAGGCCTATCTCAAGGACCGAGTCTCTATGTTTCGACCTGAAACATTTCCGAAGTTGTTGATTAAAGCACTATTGGCCGAGTCGAACTCCGAGGAGTTCTTCAAAAGGAGGATGTAAAATGACAGTCGAGTATTTCAGGGAGAGAAAAGAGCAAGGACGAGCTTGTATCCTCCTCAGGGCCGGCTCAGTCACAGAGGATTGATTCAGCACCACAGCTCCCCCGCTCTTTTGCTCCCCGGCCTTTCGCCCGGCTACCTCATCTGCTCCTTACCTACTATTTTGCCATGATGTTTGCAACTCTTTGTGGAGGAGGCATCCAGCCGGGATAATGCCGGAGAGTTTTAGAAGTTGCTCCATTGTGGTGACCAGCACATGAGAGATTGCCCCAGGCGTCATTGCAAACTCTTCTTCATGGAGGCCGGCCCCCGATGAGCAGACATCTTGCCTGCTTTCTTCAGGCTTCGGGGCACTTCACCGTCTACACGGCCTCCTCCCCAGCACACGTGTCGAGTTTTCGCTTTATCAGAGAGAGCCGCACGTGCATCCGACGGGTCGTTCAAGGTACGCACGATTCTAGAGTTTAATTGTGTAAAATTTTCTATGGTTTGTTTTGTGCGTTTCCTATACTAGGGGTTTACCTATGTATGATGCTTGTTGTTTGAAATCTACTACTAGTAGTCACTTAATCGCACATGCGCTTTGTTAGTGAACGAAGTCTTGTCCCAGTGTTGATCGACACAGGATCCCCTCACTCCTTTTGTGTCGCCTAGTTTCGCAAAGGGATTTTGACTGAGCACTCCGTTAAAGCATGTTGGACCATTGCAACTCCACTCGGCAGTCATTTATACGAACACGATATTCCGGAATGTGGTTGCAAGTGGGGGAGAATGAACTTTTAGCCGATCTCCTCTGCTAGATTTTCAAGACTTGGATTTTTATGTCATCTTAGGAGGATTGGTTGTCCAACCATCACGGGCATGTTGCGTGTTTTTAAAAGATGGTGGAATTTCAAGCCGGAGGGGTAAAGCCTGGTCACATTCTCGAGGATTAAGAGATAGGGACATTGCTCGCACTCGCAGCCCTTAGTATAGCACCTAGAATCACAAAACTCCTCGGACCATTCCGGTCGTGAGTGATTTCTTGGACGTGTTTCCCGGCGGAACTTCCAGGGTTACCTCCGACATCGGGGAGATTGAGTTCGCTATAGCTCTTCCTCCGTGCACCGCTTCGATTTCAAGGGCACGGTTAGAATGCCCTATAGCGCTGAAGAATTGAGAAACAGATTGAGGAGTTTTCAAAACAACTTGGTTTCATCCAAACCAAGGTGGCTCACCGTGGGGACTCCGTTTCTCTTTGTGAGAGAAAGACGGGTCTATGAGGATGTGTATAGACTACCGTCCAATTTGAAAAGGTAACTATCAAGAATCGTTTATCCTTGCCAAGGATAGAACGACTTGTTTTGACCATGAAGGGAGCGAGATTCTTCTCTCCAAATTGATCTTAGATCGGGGTATCATCAATTACGGATCAAGGCGGAAGATTTCGAAGACGGCTTTACCACAATGACTCGTATGTGCATTAACGAGTTCCTTGTCTGCCTTTGGGGCTGAGACGCACCGCGGCATTCATGGATTTGATGAATCGGTGTTCCGATCTTACTTGATCGATGCTGATTGTATTCAGTGAGACAGTTTGGTTTTATTCCCAGACCCGGAAGATCACCACGAGACCTCCGCCTTGCTCTGGAGTTTTGAGAGAGCCTAGGCTATAGCCAAATTGAGTACGTGCTAGTTTCTGGGTAGAGAATGTCGCATTTCTTGGACCGTGTGTCGTCCGAGGGCATTTCTGAATCCAGCAGGTTTATGCAGTCATGAGTTTGAAGGCCCAGAGCGTACACGGGAATACGTGTTTCCTCGGATTGGCAGGCTACTACCCGGGATTTGTGGAGGATTCCCCGTTTGGCTGCACCTCTCACCTACTTGAACAAGGAAAATGTAAGTTGTTCAGTTTGAGTGACTGATTTGAAGTAAGTTTCCAAGAGTTGAAGAAACGCCTCACCACAGCCCCTGGCCTTACTGTGCCATCTGGACCTTTTAGGTTGATGTTACATTGGATGGCCGCGCATGTTGGACTCGGTTTGTCCTAATGCAACACAAGAAGCATTGCCTATGCATCAAGGCAGTTGAAGAGCATGAAAAGAACTACCCCACTCACCACGACTTGGGCTTGCGCGTGGTCGTGTTGCACTTAAAATTTGGCGACTTATCTGGACGGGGTGGAGTTCTATCGTGTACAACAGCCCATCAGAGCCTCAAGTATCTCTTTCCCCAAAAGAGTCTAAACTTACGCACGGCGTTGGATTTGATTCTTAAAGGACTAACGAGTGCACATCCATTCACCCGTGAAAAGCAAATGTGGTGCAGACGCTCTGAGTAGAAACCACCGTGGTTGTTTGGCTCACAGTTGAGCGGGAATGAGACTAGTTAACGATTGCAAATCCTAAACATCAGTGTGAACGATCTGTCCGCAGTCCGGTTTTCTGGCAATGGTGTTAGCAGTTCGGCCGTACTTTAATTTGATCCAAGAGTCTCAAACCACGGATGCTGACTTTTGTTTTCGGGACAGGAAGTTGCCAAGGTAGCACGGACTTCTCTCTCACTAGCCGGTGTATTTCCTTCAAGGGAAATTTGTGTCCAGCCATGCAGACCTTCGGAGAGAGATCAGGATGAAGCTCACCGTTCAAATACACAGTGCATCCTGGGGGACTACGAAGATGTACCGGAACCTCAAGTTCTTTTGGTGGCGCAACCTGAAAGGAGTTTGCGGAGTATGGTGGTGGGCATGGGTTGGG